>OX393556.1:39658560-39671060 GCA_947650365.1 Chamaelirium japonicum | reverse complement strand
CTTCTAAGAGGGTCAAATGGTCGAAGCAAAATGCTGCAGATTTTAACGACGACTGCAGACGACTGATTTTGCTTCGACCATTTGAACCCCCTAGAAGTTTTGGAATTTGATGAAAATTTGTGAGGATGATCATCTTACCCTAGACAACACCCTCACCAAATTTCATCAAATTCCAAAACTTCTAGGATGGTCAAACAATGTCTCAAAGCAGCAAAAAATGCTGCTTTGATAGGCAGCATCCCATTCCTCATATATATATATATATATATATATATATATATATATATATATATATATATATATATATATATGGACAACGGTTGTGAGGGGGACAAATGAACTGAGACAAAGCAGTGGCTGAGATTTATGGAGATGAGGGGGATAAACATGGAAACTCAATCACAGTCGTCCGTTTTCTAGCCCCAACCACGAATCCCACTCAGCCTCATAAATCCCCCTTTTAAATCACCATTACTTTTTTTTTTTTTTGATTTTTTTTTTTTTTGAAAACCCCTCTAGAATGAGGGAGGGTTAGGCAGCCCCCGACCAGTTATTATAAGCTAGAGAGTCAGGTTACAATACGATTACAAATGACTCGTGCTTCCTCACTGAAGGAACCAACCCAAGGAATGATCCAAAGTTTGAAGATGGAGACCACTGATCTCCGAAGTGCTTCGACCTCTGACGTTTTGCCGTTGAAGATCCGATTGTTCCTCTCTAGCCAGATAACCCAAAGAGTGGCCATCGCTAAAATGTCCCAAGGGCCACGTATCTCCTTCTTCACCCTCCTCCTCCTCCATCTAGACCAAAGCGCCTTCAGGTTCCTCAGGTGGGATGAGATCCCGCATATGCTCTCAAAGTGGTCCCATACTTGCCGAGCGAGGGGACAAGAAAGGAGCAAGTGGGATGCACTCTCTTCCTCTGATAGACAAAAGGTGCAAGAAGAGTCTGAGACATCCGGGTTCCTCCTCTTAAGCAAGTTCGCTTTGGTTAGGATCTTATTCCTCGCCGCCAAAAGGGAGAAAACCTTGATCTTCGTTGGAGCTTTCGCTCTCCAGATAGCTCTCGAAGGACTGAAGTTCTCGTCTTGAGGCAACAATCGCCGATAGAAGGATCTCACCGAGAAGGTCCCCGAAGAGTGCCAATGCCACTTCACACTATCCGGCCCCGTACGAAAGCTAGCTGCCTGGAGTAGCTGCAACAAATCCTCCAAGTCCCGCTCTCTCTCTCTGACGGCAATGGAACTATGAGTCTTGGGCTCCAATGCCAGGTGCATCTTGAAAATCGTGCCTGAGAGCGCACCGAAGCACCACAAACTCGGGCCAAGGCAAATAGGTGCGGGAACAGGTGGCTAAGCGGCAAGTCACCCAACCACGGATCCTCCCAAAAACTGATGTTGCGGCCGTCACCTATAGATAAAATGTTGCCCTGCTTGTAGACGTCACGCACCTTCAGAATCCCTCGCCAGAAAGGAGAAATTCTGCCCGAAACTCTGCTCTTGGCCTGGATGGGGAAGAATCTCCTAAAATACCTAGCAAGCAAAATATCTCTCCAAGAACCACTATCCTCTTGCTGAAGCCTCCACCACCATTTGCCCAACATCGAAATGTTGAATCTCCTCAGATCTAGCACTCCAAGACCTCCAAGCTTCTTCGGGAGGCAAACTTGATCCCACCTCAACAGATTGTAGGACCCCCCTGAACCGTCACTACCTCGCCAAAGGAAAGATCTACGGATCTTGTCGATACGTTCTATCACCCACGTCGGAAAGTAGAAGTAGGCTAGGTAGTAAGAAGGGATAGACGATAGAACAATGTTCACCAAGACCAAACGTCCACCTATGGAGAGGAACCGTCCTTGCCAACTCTTCAGCCTGATCTCAATTTTCTGAATCAGTTTCTCCCACTCCTCCCTCTTCAGAGCTCTGTCACTGACCGGAATCCCCAAGTACTTCATAGGTAGGTTCGCTTCTTTGCAATTTAGCATTCTAGCAAAGGCCCTCCCAAGATCTTCTTCGTTGCCAATGAAGTAAATATTACTCTTAAGGAAGTTAATCTTCAATCCCGAGCTGAACTCTAGACCATATAGTAAGATCTTCAAGGATGCAAGCTGAAAAGGACAAGCTTCACAAAAGAGAAGAGAGTCGTCGGCATAGTGCAGGTTGGAAGTAGACCACCCTCTACCCCCTATCCCCTATAGTAGACCCTCAGAATTCGCCTTCCTTATCAAGGCGTCGAACACATCAACTACCAAGATGAAAAGATAAGGAGACAGAGGGCACCCCTGTTTCAAGCCTTTGTACACTTTGAACTCCTTGCCTCGCACTCCATTTATCTGGCAAGCGATCTTCGAGGAGGAGAGCATACCTCTAACCCATCCTATCCATGCCTCAGAGAAACCCTTCGCTCTCAAGAGCTCTAGAAGGAAGTCCCAACGTACTTGATCAAAGTCTCTCTCGAAATCCAGTTTCAGCAAAATGCCATCTCTGCCTGTCTCCCTCAAGTGCAGGATAGTTTCTTGGGCCACCGCAACACTGTCTAGGATCATCCTTCCTCTGATGAAGGCTGATTGTGAAGGGGACACTAAAGAGCTGATATTGGCGGCCATCCTGTCAGCTAACACCTTCGAAATGATCTTGTAAAGACAGTTAGCCAAGCTGATAGGACGGAAGTCTCGAAAGCAATCTGCACCAATTTTCTTAGGCAACAAAATGACCCAAGAGTAATTGATACAATGAAGGTGCACTCTACCTCGGAAGAAGTCTGATAGCAGCCGACACAGATCCAGCTTGACGACGTCCCAAAACTTCTGGTAGAAGCTCATCGGGTAGCCATCCGGGCCTGGAGCCCCATCACCTTTGGAGTTGAACACCGCCTTTCGAAACTCCTCCTCCGTGAAGTCCATGTCCATAGCTGAATCCGGACTCAATCGAGGCATGTGAAGAGACTCCCAATTAACCAATGCCTTAGCCTGACCGTCATCGCAAAAAGACTCCCTAAAGAAGGAGGTTGCACCTTGTAGGATATCATGAGTCGACGAAAGGGCTTCTCCCTCATGGTGTAGTGACGAGATGAAGTTCTTCCTCCTCCTCCCATTGGCCACCCGGTGAAAGTAGGCCGTGTTGGAGTCCCCGAGCTTCACCCACTGCTCTCTCGATCTCCGGCGCCACATGACCTCCTCTTTTCTGAGAACATCTCCTAGGACTAAATTAAGCCTCTCGAGCTCAGTTCTTTTTTTTTTTTTTTTTTTTTTTTTGGGAGGTAAAAAACGAATTTATTACTGGAAAATAAAAGCGGTTACAGGACTCGGCTTAACTCTGGATGAGTAAGCAGAAACTAGGCCAAATAGGGCCACACTCAGAGAACACTAGCTCACCGTAGTGAGTTACAGGACTCCAAGCTGGAAAAACAAAACCCAACAACCAAAAACCCAGCCTAACAACCCAAACTCCACTTCCCAAACTCCACACACCTAAACACCAAGATCCCCTGCAATTGACAAAAAATTCGGAAGCGAAAGAGAGCAGTCCGAAATCTCCACTCAAGGTATCTCCCCTGCAGCAGGAAAAAAAAATCTCCCCTCCAAACGACCAACCAAACAGGAGCCCAAGAGACCAACACCTAAACCATCCTCCAACTTGCTGCAAAAGCTGCAAGTAAGCTCTGCTAATGTTGCCTGCTACGAGAGGACCTATCGCAAGGGCCCTTTGGCCAACTCTCCTTGGCCCGTTTACCAATTCGCGAAGGTCGGGACAGCGCCTGCTCCTGAGCCAGAGTCTCTTGCTTTATCTCCAGAGATGCCCGATCAATGCCTTCGTCAATATCCTCTCCCTCAACTTCTACTACACTATCAATATCTCCTGAATCCATGGGTTCACCCCAGTCAGGAATCAGGTCCTCCCCAGAAAGCTTCAGATCAGTCCAGGACTCCTGGTAATCCCCCTCAATATGATCATCCCCCACAATACCAAGAAAGGATAGGAGGAATGAGTCCACAACCAAGGAATAGATTCTAGGTTTAACACCCGGGAAATACTCATCGTTGAGAAGCTTACGGTCTCTAGGAGTCAAAGACATAGTACCCTCGAGACTCCCGATTTTCCATTGGACGAGCTCCACAAACAGTTTGAGCGCTGCAACCCTGCCCTTGCTCAACGTACCCTTCTGAATAGCTAGAGTAAAGTCGAGCCATTCAGCATCACCAGGCCATGTAACATTATCATAATCATCCCAAGGGTCAGTCGGGGGTAATGAATCATCGATCGGGACAGCCAAGGCCTTACTGGCTGCCCCAAACCCAACCTTAAGCTGCAAGTCATCTAAACCCCCTACCTGGAAAACAGCACCACCTGCAAGCTGCGTAACAACAGGCGCAACAACAATCTGTGCACCCACAGGCTGTGTTACAGCAGTAACAGTCTGTGCTAAACTCCCAGATTGCGTAACCGGAAGAGCTGTTACTGCCACCTCTCCCACTGTTACACAGCCAAGAACCTTTGTAACATCAGCCACTGCAGCCGCAGCAGCACCAGGCCCAATAGCTACCACTTCAGCTCCAACTTCATCTACAGCTTGCTCAGCAAGAACAACACCAGATTCTGACTCTGTAACACCCTCTGCTTCCCCATCTTCTGACTCTGTAACATCATCTCCTACCTGAACATCTACTACAACTCGAGCTCAGTTCTTTCCACCACTGAGAGAGGAGCTGCCTCTTCTTTGACCTCTAAGGCAAGAATGGAAGCCATAAGAGGCCTTCCGCTTAGAGATGCTCCCGAAGTGGTCCCTGCTCCAAGTTTTCAGTCTCTTCTTTAGAAATCTCAGCTTGCTAACCATGTTCAATGCTGAGTTCTGAAGAGTGACTGGCTCGCTCCACCAACCCGCCAAAAGATCCGAGAAACCCTCCTGTAGTGTCCACATCATCTCAAATCTGAAGTGCGGTCGAACAACAGGTAGTGAATCTGTCGCCAACAATAGGGGGGTATGATCAGACATACAAGCTGCGAGGCCCACCTGAGAGGTCTCCGGGTAAAGGACATCCCAATCAACCGAGATCAAGAAGCGGTCTAGTCTGGCCAAAATTGGAGCTTCTCTCTTGTTGCTCCAAGTGAAGTTTCGCCCCGAGAGCGGTAGATCCACTAGTTCCTGCCGCCTAATGAAGTCTGAGAAGGATCTCATGGCCGACATGCTACCCTCACTGCCTAGCCGCTCGTCCGAGCTCCTAGTGATGTTGAAGTCACCGGCTAGTACCCAAGGCCCAACGAAGTCAAGCCTCAGGTGCGATAACTCCAACCAAAACTCATCCCCTCGGCTATGATCCGTCGGTCCGTACACCGAGGTGATCATCCATTCTCTACCATCCGACCTGTTCTGGAGGACTACCGACAGGGAGAAAATACCGACCACTGATCTCCGAAGCAGAAAAAGATCATCGCTGAAACCTATCAATATGCCTCCAGCAGAACCCATTGCGTCTTTGCACTGCCACTGGTCTATCTTCCTGGTGCTCAGTGACCGGAAGAAATGATTCACCGGGTTCTCTCTCTTCGACTCCTGAATGCAGATTACATCGACATCGTTCATCGAAGCAAAGGAGCTAGCAGCTCTCCTCTTCTCCGATTTCCCCAAACCTCTAACATTCCACGATAGTATCTTCATTCAAGGATCTGCCAGCACCACCCCACGCAAGAAAGCACCATCAAATCGACCCTGCATTCTTAGCCCTCTGAGCCTCCAAGTCTCTGATTCTATCTAAAAAGAATCTAGCACCATCAAGGTCCGGAGGAGATATGAACCCACACTTTCTAGCAATATCCAAAATCTCATCATCTCTTAGCAACGTGAGCGGCAAGGAGAGGCTAGGATCTGCAAGGTCTAGCTCCAAAAGACGCAGTTTCGACCGCACAAGTGCCTGCTCCAGCGTGTGGTCCTCCGTCGAACGTCGTAGTAGCTGTCTGAAGCTCTTCCTCGGGATGCTCCTGACCTGCAAGATTGATTGATCTGGCTGCTGTCCCAATTGACCGGAAGCACTCCCCTGGGGCTCCGCTCCCATTGACGGTCCCCTACCAACTTCGGAAGAGGCAATGAGTTCCTTGTTGGAGCACAAAGAAGAGTCCACCGCAATAGGGACCGCTTCCTCTAAAGTCAAAGAGGACGTCTCTTCGGAATCAAAATTATCACGCTCTCTGGATTGCCGGTCCCCCAAGTCTACGGACCCCACACGTGTTCCCTCATCAATGTCCACAAAAGGGTTGCTATAGTTGCCCCGTGCCTCCTCTTCACATGTAGGAAAGCCTGCAAAAGGAGCAAAACCCGCCCCCGATTCCATGTTTGAATCATAGTTGGGATATCCTGCAGAGATCTCGCTCACTAGATGGCGAGGCAACTCACCTTCTTTCGAGATTTGTTGCAAAGAGGGGGAACCTACATCACTGTAGCTCCCACGTCTGTCGCCCGGGTCCGAAGACATCGAGGGTGGGTTACTACTGCCTCCCACTTCCACTACCTCGTGCTGGTGGAAGCGCACCCCAGGCGTAGGCATCGACCGCTCCGAGGCCTGACGGAGCCCCGTGTCCTGAAGAGGAGTAACCACCGGGGACTCAAATCCTGGAGGGAACACCGGATCAGAGTCCACCGCGTGGTTGTCCGAAGGCATTTGGATCGTTGAGGACGGGGTAAGGAGAGTGCAGTCGCCGAGCACCTGAAGGCGAAGTCGTACCTCGAAAACACCAGTCCCATGCGAGAGACGGACGAACGATGGGATCAGGACCGGATCGAAGCAAACTACATTCGCCTGGTAGAACCTACGATGAGCGATATTCGGATACACGTTGAAACACTCGCGTACCTCACCGTAGTCGCCCAACTGGTCCCAAAGCGAAGACTCCCCCCAAGCGTCGAAAGGAAGTCCGAATATTGTCACCCGCACCACTGATCTTCGCCGCCTCTCCACAGATCCTTGAAGTTTATCCCAATGCGCGAAGGAGACTGATACTGGCCCAAGATCTCTCATACCTCTCGCCACTTCAGTCCCGAGGAAATGCGAGGAAGGGAAATCCACCAAATACTCGCCGACTCTGATCTCTCGCACTGGCCACCGCCACGACCCTGGCCACACTGAGCGCAGGAACTCAGAGAGCTCCGCCTGGTTGGTTTGACGATGAAACACTCGGCAAATTCTGGATCTGGACAGCGACTCCACCATCTCCTCCCGACGTGGGTCGCTCCGGAGGGAGACAAACGACCTGGATCGCGATCTTGTTGTGGAGCCAAACACACCACGAGGACCTCGAATGGGATTTTGGGATCGCTTCATGCCGCACCGGGTCGAGACATGGCCCACCTTGCCGCACCTGAAACAGACGAGGGAGCTCCTACAGTCAGCAATGAGATGATCGCGCTCGCCACACCGGTAGCAACGTCGCCCTCTCCAGATTGATCCTCGTCCACCCCCTGACCTAGTGGGATGCACCCTCACCCCCTCTTCCCGCTGTCTGGGAGTCCGCAGGACATCAGCATAGGTCTGCCGTCCACTGGCTGCCCCCGAGCCCGCTGGCTGCCCCCAAATATTGGCGAATCGTGCTGCTGCGGAGGAGAAGGGTGGAGGGGGAGGGGGAGGGGGAGGCGGGGTGGGAATAGGACCAGACGATGCGGGATGGTGGTGGTGGCGGTGGTTGGGATCTAAGGGAATGAGGTTGGGATTAATGGGGGGCCAGTCGCCACCCCTGAAGGAGTCATGCCCTCCACCACCATTCGCCCCACCCCGGGAGCTCCCTGTGCCTCTGGATCGTCGCCACACCATTGCTGGAGTCGAGGAGGCCGCTACTCGCTAGAGTCGAGGAGGCCCCCCTGGATCTGCCCAAGCTGCTACTCGCCGGAGGCCCCCGGCGTTGCGACGAGGTCCCCTCCTCAGCTCGGACGAGAAACACCGACGAGATCCCCTTCTCAACTACGACGAGATCTCCTTCGACGGCTGTCAGATGACCCCTTCTGCGACGAGATCCCCTCCTGAGCTGCGGCAGGAACCCCTTACCCAGCTGCGACGAGGTCTCCTCCTCAGCTCCGACGAGATCCCCTTCTCAGCTCCTCAGCTCCGACGAGAACCCTAAGCTCCGGCGAGATCAACTCCTCAGCTCCGACAAGAACCCTAATCTCCACCGCTCGAACTCTCCTGGCTCTAGCAGCGGCGTATGGGAGCTTCGACGAGATCCCCTTTCACCTGGGCCACGTGGTGGCGTCGGGGAGCTCGGTGGAGGGGATAGCAGCGGCGAATGGGAGCTCGGTGGAGGGGATAGCGGCGGCGTATGGGAGCTCCGACGAGATCCGACGAGATCCCCTTTCCGACGAGATCCCCTTTCTGCTACCTCCGACGAGATCCGACGAGATCCCCTTTCCGACGAGATCCCATCGAGATCCCCTTTCCGACGAGATCCCCTTTCTGCTACCTCCGACGAGATCCGACGAGATCTCTCCTTCACCGGTAACTTCCGAGCACCTCCCCGTGTGGTGGGTCAAGCGGATTCCTGTATTCAATTTTTATCACCATTACTCATCCCGAGCCTTTCTAAACCTATCCGATCCAAATCCCGTACGATCTGACCCATCTGATTCGTCAAGCCCCCTCCCGAGCCATCAGTCACCATCCCTCCCAGCCCTCGCCTCCCTTGAATCAAAGTCGTCCATTTCACCCAAACCCTCAGTACCCCACGAGCCGGGCGCCGTCAGTACCCCATGAGCCGCCCTCGATCTCCTCACTCCCGCGCCCCCCTCCCTCGCGATGAAGCCTGCCGGTCTCCCCCTCCCCCCCTGCCTCCTCTCCCTAGATCCGAGGCCCACCTCCCCCCTCTCTCGCGATGAAGCCCCTGCTGGTGATGAAGCACCCGCAGGTTCTCTCTCTCTCTCTCTCTCTCTCTCTCTCTCTCTCTATCTCTCTCTCTCTCTCCCCAGATTGTCTTTCGCTTCCTCCCTCCTCTCCCCAGATCATCAGACCTGATGATCTGAAGCCGGTCTCCCCTCCCCCCCTCTCTCGCGCTGCCCCTCTTTCAGCCCCTAATCCCGCCGCCCCTCTTTCAGACTCCCCAATCTCTCTCTCTCTCTCTCTCTCTCTCTCTCTCTCTCTCTCTCTCTCTCTCTCTCTCTCTCTCTCTCTCTCTCTCTCTCTCTCCCCACCCAGATCGTCTCTCGCCCCCTCCCTCCTCTCCCCAGATCGTCAGATCTGACGATCTAAATCCGATCTCACCTCCCCCCTCCCTCGCGCTGCCCCTCTTTCAGCCCCTAATCCCGCCGCCCCTCTTTGAGACTCCCCAATCTCTCTCTCTCTCTCTCTCTCTCTCTCTCTCTCTCTCTCTCTCCATCTTTTCCCTCTTTCTTTTAGGATTGCTGACCCCTCCCCCTGTGTTATTCTTTCTTTTTCCTTCCCTTCTCTCTCTATTCCAGGAGGTCGCGCTTGAGATTGAGAATTAGGAGGTGCTAGCAAGCTTGTGGCAAGGCGTGCAGGCAGTCGTCGGATCAGGTATGTGCCTTTTGTTTCCTTTTTCATCTTCTTCTCAAATCTTCTTCTTCTTCTTCTTTTCTTCCAAATAATCCGATCTGAAACTAGGTTTTTAGTTTTTGTTGTGGGTTGCGGAGGAAAAATAGGGCGTTGTCAGGCCTGCAAGCTGACATAAGGCAGTGGAAAGGCAGAGAGGCGGTGGTGATCGGATGCAGCGGAGCTTTTAAATATTTTGATCACAAAGGTAGTTTTTTTTCCTTCATTTAATCATTGATTTGTGGTCTCTACATGTTACTACAGATCGTCCCACCAATCATCCGGCTACTTTGAATTCCCACATCAGATACACACTCCCGCCTCATTCCGTAATGATTCAGTTTTTTTAGCTAATCCCTTTGGGTTTTTTTTTCGGAATCCAATCTGCATTGAAAAAATCTCTACATTTTTTTCCTTTGTATCCCTTCACAAACCAAAAAAGTGTTGATTTGTTCGTTTACATGTTTTATTTTCTTTGTCATACATTCTCATCTTTAGTTCTTGGATAAGGTATGTTATATCAACCATGTTTTATTTTTATTTTCTTTTATGTAATTATCCTAATGTGCTATAATATTTAAAAACTGAAGTTTTTCATATATATTGTTCCCACCTCATGTTCCCTTCCCGATCAATGTTGTTTGGACCTGGAGTTTGATGTGAAACCGATTGAGTGTTTGATGCAAGTCAGTTGATGGTGCTTTCTACCTCTTCAATTTTGTAAGATGACAATCCCTTCGAAAACTGCAGCATTTATGTGTGATCTTGCTTCTCTGCTTTGTAGCAAAGTTTATTTACAATATTGGCTGCTTTTATGAATCAAATATTCAAATCTAATCAATGATTTAAATATGTATGAGTGATTTCGAATCATAACATTAGTTAATTATTTAGCATTCATATTCAATCAGATTGATTATGCAAAGGGCAATTTAAAGTGTGGTAACACCATGTGGCTTACTCTTAAATCCTATTCCGATCTCCGCTGTCAATTGCATCCAATAGCCCTCCCATTCCTCTTCATTGAGCTCCCTTAAATCCAGTCCTAGAGCCCTCTCAGATTCCCGATTTAAAACCCCTAATTTAATGTCGTCAATTGCATCCAGCAGCCCTCCCACTCCTCTTTATCGAACTCCCTAAAATCCCATCCAAGAGCCCCAAGAGCCCTCTCAGAATCCCTCAAATCACAATGCCACGTCCCCCCTCAATTGCATCCAGCTCTCCCACTCCGAGAGCCTCAAGAGCCCTCTTAGAATCCCTCAAATCGCGATACCCTCTTAGGATTTAATGCCCTGATTTAATCCCATCCGAGAGGCCTCTCAGAATCCCTCAAATCGCAATGCCGTGTCCCCCCTCAATTGCATCCAACCCTCCCACTCCCAGAGCCACGAGGGCCCTCTCAGAATCCCACAATTCACGATGCCCTCTCATGATTTAATGCCCTGATTTAATCTCCCTCAAATCGCAATGCCACGTCCCCCCTCAATTGCATCCAGCCCTCCCACTCCCAGAGCCCCGAGAGTCCTCTCAGAATCCCACAATTCACGTTGCCCTCTCATGATTTAATGCCCTGATTTAATCTCCCCCAAATCGCCTTAGAATCCCATGATATTTCAAAATTTGAGAGCGTAATTGATGATCACCTCCGAAATCCTGTCCCAAAAATTCCCTTCTCCTAAAATCCCATCCAAAATCATCTTTCCAAATTTCTCTCATCCTAAAACTATTGTAGGTGATCCCGTCTCCACTTCTACATTAGCATCCGAAGCCCCGTGAGAGAGAGGCAGAGAGAGAGAGAATGACAATCATCAACGTCGATGAGGATCTGCATGTCTCTCAACAGGTGCTTAGTTTTGTTAATTTTTGTTTTTTTTTAAATTCATCATGTGTTATCATCTGTCTACGTCTAATCCATCTTGGATTTTTTTTTTTGCAATTCGTATGGTGCTTTTTTATCTGCTTTTTTTTTTCCAATTCATCCGGTTTTTTCTTTACAAAGAACTCATCATTGTTTTTTTTTTTCCAACTCATCAATGTTAATTTTTATTTTTCTTCCTACTTTTTTGCTTTTTTTTTTTTGCAAATGTTTGCATTGGCGATCTGCTGATTTTAAAATCAGATTTTTAAGATCATATTTTTCTTCTCCCGATTTTTCTTCTTTTTTAAGATCACATTGTTTGAGACAAAGCAATGATCCATGACTTCTTTTTGTTTTCAAAGGTTTGCAAACAAAAATCTGATTTTGTAAACATTGCGAAACCAATGGTTCATCTCTTGAATTTATGCAAAATTTTGCAAACATTGCAAAACCAATGCTTCATCTCTTTTGGTTTTGCATCTCGGAGCTTAGGAGTCGTGGCCGAGATGATAATTGAATCTAAATTCATTGATTTTTCCTTTAAAAAGGACTCATCATTGTTTTTTTTCCAACTCATCAATGTAAATTTTTATTTTTTGTTCTACTCTTTTGTGATTTTCCAAACTATGCAAAACCAATGCTTCATCTATTGAATTTATTGAGAGTTTTGCAAATATTGCAAAACCAATGCTTCATCTCTTTTGGTTTCGCATCTCGGAGCTTAGGAGTCGTGGCCGAGTTGATCATTGAATCTAAATTCACTGGTTTTTCCTTTAAAAAGAACTCATCATTGTTTTTTTTCCAACTCATCAATGTTATTTTTTATTTTCCTTTCAACTCTTTTACTCTATTTTGTTTGCATTGGTCTGCTGATTTTAAAATCAGATTTTTAAGATAAGATTTTTCTTCTCTTTGAAGATCATGTACTTTCATTGCATCACATTGTTTTAGACAAAGCAATGATTCGAGGTTTCTTTTTGTTTGCAAAGGTTTGCAAACAAAAATCTAATTTTGAAAATTATGCAAAACTAATGCTTCATCTCTTGAATTTTTATAGGGAGATGATCATTGAATCTAAATTCACCGGTTTTTCTTTTAAAAAGAACTCATCATTGTT
>OX393556.1:39641060-39653560 GCA_947650365.1 Chamaelirium japonicum | reverse complement strand
TTCGTGTGTGCTATCCAAGTGTGGGTGATCAATCCCCAAAAAAAATACCAAAAATACCCCTGATGGGGGTGGCCGCATGTTACCCTACCGCAATGTATCTCTACTTTCTCTCTCTCTCTCTCTCTCTCTCTCTCTCTCTCTCTCTCTCTATATATATATATATATATATATATATATATATATATATATATATATATATATATATATATATATATATTTATATTTATATATATATATATATATATATATATATATATATATATATATATATATATATATATATATATATATATAGGGTAGCGATCCAGTGACATATAAGACATATGAGATAACTGTTGGAATTGGGTTCCGCTAATCAGAGTCGCAGTGAAAGCAAAAAGAAAGATCCAAAGACCATACGGTGTATGTTTCATTACAATTCGTGATACAAAACAATCTACATGTAAATCTATGATCTTAGCATATGTGCAGACACCCTAGAGGCATACTACGATCTATGGAAGACATGCATGCATCTACTTAGGTGTTTAGATTCATCATACCTTATGGATCTATGATCCGGAGATTACAGAATGATAAAGAACCACACTTGAATCGCAAGGGAAACTGTCGGATAGCACCTTGTCCTTTACGAATTAAAGAATCCTCGAAATCCCGTCTCTGAGTGCAAGGATCGAGCCGACGGAAGAATCCGTTGCGAAGACGATGGCGAGCCTCAAGATTTTCTCCTCCTCTTTCTCCTTTCTTCCTTCTCCTTTCTTCCTCTTCCTTCTCCCTACTTCTTCCTCTCTTTTCCTTGGCCGAAACCACAAGGAGGAGCACAAAGGGGAGGTTCAGTTTTTCCAAAAAAAGAGAAGCACATGGCCGGCCCCTCCTCTCTCTATTCTTCTTATAGGGCCGGTCTCCCATGGCTCCAAGGAGCCTAGGGCCGGCCCTTAGATGGATAGGGACAAGGGGGGATCGGATTTAGGTCTTCCGGGTGTCTATCGTGAAGTCCGGATGAAAACGCCCTTCACGAAAAGCGGAAAACTAAAAGTGAGACTGAGTGAGGTGCGCTACTCGGAATCGAGTTCCATCAGCGCCTGTGAGCTCCTGGAATTATTCCGCTCAATCTAAGATTCATATTCAATATGTTTTGAGCCATATTTCAGTATTTACCAAAATACCCCTACGGCCCGTAACACATGTGAATTACGTTCTTTGGCTCCGGACTTGCGCTCCATCGCGCTACTTCGCATCCAACGTATCCAACTAGGTCGGGAAATAATTCCTATACGAAATGACCGGGTGGAACCTTCAGGGTTCAGGATCTCTAGCTCCAACCGGATCCCTGATTAACTGTTCCGGTGACACACCGAAAGTTCCGTTAATCAGCCCTAATCCGATTAACCCGCGTAGCCACCCAGAGTGCGACGCGAGTTGAACTCTAGTGATCCTAAACTTATGTTACTCCCTCGTAACCCTGTTCTCTACTATACTCCGATAATCCTTAGTCCCTCCTATTACTGGTGCCATGATACGACTCGGGCGGTAGGGAGCACCGTCAGATCTCGATCGATCATCTGACTAGGGTTTGATGACTTGTCATCTATAACACCACACACCTTCCGGTGCTATGCCTAGTATCCGGAACATCGTCAGTCATACTGACAACCACCAGGCCTGGGTTAACTGTGTGGACAGATTGACTCATCAAACCGCACCCATCCAACACTAGACGTCGGATAACCTGTAGGGATTACATGTCACTCAAGCGCCAGCCGGGTAACCCAACGTACCGTGGTATTGGACTATGGAAGGTCCGCACACGTTGGCACATCAAAGCACCACACAACTGGTTGGCCCAGTGAGCATGGTCCCTCAGAGTTAAGGACATATTATCTATAGTAGTAAGACGGTTTCTGCACCAGTGTCTGAATCACTGAACTGTGACCGTCTTGGTTCCTGTTCAACACGATCATTGTGCTTGGTCAGGTGAATGGGAATCCCACGTTCTCGTGGTGGAGACTTCACCACATCCTCTACCTGCCAACAGCTTGTTCTCGGTGAAGCGACCGGCATTACCTAAGCTGTGAACTAGTTCTAGGTCTACACAGAACTGGTCCACTGGGTCTCCCAAGCATGGATCCTCCATGAGCCTCAGTGGCCTACTGTGTTCCCTAGGGTCCTTTTATTATATGAGTATTATCATATACCAGAGTAGTATTCTAATTAAAGCAATAACCAAAGTCATCTTTATTAATGTTAATACAGAAAATCCACGCTAAGGACACACGAGCTACAACAATAACTTTGAGAAACCAATCTAGAGGTTTAGAATTTGATGAAAATTGGTGGGAATGCTCTCTTTGGCAAGTTGGTCATCCTCACAAAAAATTATCAAATTCTAAAACCTCTAAGGGCATCAAATGTTAGAAGATTTATAGGCCATCCATTAAAACCAATAATTTGAATTGTGTATTTGATGCCTCTAGAGGTTTTAGAATTTGATGATTTTGTGAGGATGAGCAACTTGCCATAGAGAGCATGCTCACCAATTTTCATCAAATTCTAAAACCTCTAGATAGGTTTCTCAAAGTTATCTCATAAAAGAGTTATCTCACTGGATCGTTATCATATATATATATATATATATATATATATATATATATATATATATATATATATATATATATATAATATATATATATATATATATATATATATATATATAAAATCTTACTAATGGAGTTATAAACCGCCTTTTACCTAACCTAGAGGTTTTAGAATTTGATGAAACTTGGTGGGGATGATATCTATGGCAAGTTGATCATCCTCACCAAAAATCATCAAATTCTATAACATCTAGAGGCATCAAATATGTTATTCAAATTAACGGTTAAAATGAACGGTCGATAAAGCTTCTAACATTTGATGCCTCTAGAGGTTATAGAATTTGATGATTTTTGGTGAGGATGATCAACTTGCCATAGATAGCATTCCCACCAAGTTTCATCAAATTTTAAAACCTCTAGGGTAGGTAAAAGGCGGTTTGTAACTCCATTAGTAACTATTCCATTAGTAAGAGTATCCCTGCCCTATATATATATATATATATATATATATATATATATATATATATATATATATATATATATATATATATATATATATATATATATATATATATATATATATATATATATATATATATATATATATATATATATATATATATATATATATATATATATATATATATATATATATAGACACACACACACACACACACACACACACACACACACACACACACTAGTGCATGCCCGTGCCTGTCTGCACTGCAGCGGGCCGCCTTCGGCGGCAACACACCTGAACGCCTTCGGCAATAAACACTTTTGACAAGAACACCGGCATTCATAGGGATACCCATTTCCTCGCTCGTGCCAATTGGCATGAAGCGGGCGCCTTCAGCGTGACCAACTCGCTCTCCCCTTATAATCGATCATAGTTGTCTCTATTCGAACGGATTCCTCGAGATTGACCTAATGGTTTAGGGCGGCTGAAATTTCAGCATGCGTGTTTATAGTCGTTGATGCGAACAATGATCATGAGATGAACGGTCAGGTTTAGTGCAGTTTAAATGGGCCGGGATTTGAAACCAAGGGGAGGGAGTTAGTTGACAGGGAAATAGAGATCGTGTGTTGATTTTTGAACAAATGGTTAGATCTATTCGGTTCATTTTTGTCCAGTCAGCTTGTCCTAGCCAGCTTCCATTTCGTCTAGTTAGCACAAAACTGTTGTGTGGGTGTAAAAATTGTATCGGACCGGGTCAAACCCACATGGGCCACCTCAGCACTGCCACATCATCACTACCATATCATCACAGGCTTTTGTAGAAGGGGTTTCCTGCCACACCTACTAGATGTCAACACGTGTCCAGCCGCCCGGCTTGGTCCAGTGTGGATACCCGAGGGACCAGACAAGCAGAACCGGGTCCTGACAAATTCGACCCGGCCCTCGAGCGATGCCATTAGCAGAGGGTTGGACCAGTGAAGAAGGTCGGAGGAACCCGAGCTCCTCATTGGGAACCAAATCAGGGAGGAAGTCGGGAAGGTAGTGTACCTGACCCGACTACCCGATCATAAGAATGACACGACCTAATCGATGCTGAAGGATTGTCATTAGGCGATAAAAGATCGGAGGATACTATAACAATCGGGATGCATGCTAGGTTGGGCGATCTCGAGGATATCTCGCCCGTTGGGATCGTGGGATACCCGCGATGAGGTGTAACGCCCACAATCCACGAGAGCATAGAAGAAAAGGTTTGAATGGCATCTGATCGGAGGGATCCACCATAACTAGCCCGAGATCATCGGAGGATAGATTGCAGCGATTGCACTCACGTAAGTCTACAAAAGAAACCCCACCCCTTCATGGGCATGTAAGGAATTCAAACCCTAGATAAGCATTTTCTTGCTCCCGAATCCTCGAGGACACTTGGTAGTGATTCCCTTCTCTGACTTGAGCTTCGGAGGGACCTTAGCTCGGAGGTGAGCCTCAGTCTTTTTGCAGGTTCTACCAGGAATGCGGTGGAGGCATGGTCGAAGCTCCACCTGACGATCGGGTGTGCCAAGGAGGATCCACATTCCCCCCCCCCCCCCTCCCCCCCATATTCTATGGCACCGTTTGTGGGATCATAACCCACGACCATCGAAGTTCTACCATGGTGACGACCCACCAAGGCAAGGAGAAATCGCTTGCCCTGAGATCATTCTCGGACACGGCCCCGGATGGACAGAACCCCTCCGGTGCAGAGAAACAGGAACCTCCCTTTTCCCTTCCCCCGTAGCGGCTACTGGAAGTCATATTGTCTAACCAAGAGGAACTCTTCAGGAAGATGTACATCATGTCGACGGAGAACCGCGCCAGCCAGCACGTAGACTTAAGGACTCCCCGTGTAAAGCCCCGAGGCCAATCCAGGACCCCAACCTAGAGCCAGTCCCAGGAGAGGACGTTTCGGCAAAGAGTCGGTTCCAGGAAAGGAGTCATTCGGGACCTTAGCCAAGAGCCAGTCCCAGGAAAGGAGTCATTCGAAGCCTCAGCCGGATGTCCAGAACAACGATGTCATCGAGAACCTGTTAAGGGGCTTAGCAGGTCGAACGAGCGCTACCTCTCATCCAACACCAGATCTGAACGTTGGAGCTGCCAAACCCACAGATTCACGCTTCAACATCTGGGACTGCCTTGGTCCTCAGCTAACCCCCATGGCAGAACGATATTCATTCTGGTCCCGGGTGGCTGCGCCATCCCGTCTCCCTCGAAAGGATCAACACCAACCAATGCAGAGTCTCGACGTCTCTGACATGGAGAGAGAGGAGGAGCAGGGCCAGCCCATTGCCCAGCGACCCCTGCTCACACCCTCCATCGCATGTCATTAGCCCCGTCCCCAGAGGAGCGAGCTCAAATGCGCCAGGATGACGTAGTCAACCTGTTAGCCCAGCGCCTTGGGCACCGAGTGGACTTGATGGCGTAGAACACCATAAAAGGGGCAGCGGAGAGTCCCCCCACGGCGAGAGTGTTGGCTATCCATTTCCCCCATGACTGGCGAGCTCCCCGATTTGAGAGATTCGACGGATCGGGTGATCCTTGTACTCACCTCCTCGAGTACAAGAATCAGATGAATCTGTACGACTCGTTGGACAAGTTGTGTCGGATGTTCCAGTGGATCCTTAGGGGGCTCGTGCTGGAGTGGTACTCCCAGTTTCCCTTCGGCAGCATCGACAACTACACCGACCTGGCCCACCAGTTCCTGGACCAGTACGGGTGCAACAAGCGGTAGCCCAAGGGAATCGACTCCCTACTTAGCCTTCAGATAACGCCACGCGAATCCCTGAAGGACTTCACCCTCCGGTTCAAGACAGAGGTTCTGGCTATCGACAACCTAACGGGCCAGGGTGCTACAGTTGCCATGGTGTTATGGAGCGGGCTGAGGCCTAACCACTCTTTCCGGAACTCTCTCATCAAGAAGCATGCCATAAGCACAGGAGAACTATACAACCAGACAGAACGATATATCTGCACGGAGGAAGATGCTCAGTCAATAAAGCCCTCTGTGCCTTAGCAGCACGA
The DNA here is from genome assembly GCA_947650365.1 of Chamaelirium japonicum. Classification (NCBI taxonomy): domain Eukaryota; kingdom Viridiplantae; phylum Streptophyta; class Magnoliopsida; order Liliales; family Melanthiaceae; genus Chamaelirium; species Chamaelirium japonicum. The sequence continues at coordinate 39,647,446 of OX393556.1, read as the reverse complement.
GGTTAAGATGGCGACTGACCACGATGAGTCAACAAGCCAAGGTGCCAAGTGCAAGTTGCCGGAGCGCCCGGGACCGATGGACGGGAAGAACAAAAAGTTTACTGTCCTCACGCACCCTCCAAATGAGGTCCTGTTGCAGATTCGGAACGAGAGGTACGTCCGCTGGCTGACACTGGCACCCCAAGGAATAACTGGGGGACGTGAGCCGAATAACTGATGCAAGTACCACCACGGTCGGCGACATGACACGCGCCGTTGTCAAGCCCTGATGCACGAGCTGGAGGACCTCATCGAGAGGGGGCACCTCTCAAGGAGTTCATAGCGCAGCCCGACCCCGCCGAACGAGCTGTGGTAGAGCGCCTACCTCCTCCTCCTCCACGCGTCGAAGGAGTCGCACCGGGGGCTCCACCACTACCCGAGCGACTGGACCCATGGGCAGTGCCTTAGTTAAACATGATTCACGGATGCTGGCCGGGGTCGGCCCCCTCCATAAACTCCATGCAATAAAGAGCAAAGGAGGTCCTTCGGATCCAGACTGTGAATAGCGTCATACACATCGCCCAGGAGGATGGAATGCTGGACGACCTGGAGGGCCTCACTTTCAACAAGAACGACCTCCAGGGGGTGAGTCTCCATTACAATGACCCCTTGGTGATTCAGCTGATGATCGGAAGCTGGAATGTCTACCGATGCCTGGTGAACACGGGAAGCTCCGTGGAGGTAATTTATCTCCGAGCTTTCCACCAACTAGGCTTCACCCACAAGCAGTTGGAGCCTTTGAGCATAGTGCTATACTGCTTCGCGAGAGAAACCACGAAGGTCGTGGGGGAGATCACCCTAACAGTGGTCGCTGAACCTACGGCCCAGCAGGTCCGATTCCTCGTGGTGGAGGCTGAATCGCCTTACAATGTAGTCATAGGTCGATCATGGCTACACAAGATGGATGTCGTCACCTCAACCAAACACCAATGTATGAAGTTCTATGCCGGAGTAAAGGTGCTCCGCATTAGGGGAGACCAGTATGCGGTGACCCGCGTGCAAATCGAGGCCGTGCGTGCTGGTGGATCTTCTGCAGAGCCATGCTACCGAAAGGGGTAGTAGCCACAGGACGACCTCGCCCTTGCGTAATAGCGCATAGATGAATAGGCGGGGACACCGTCGATTGAGCCGCTCCATGATGTCGAGCTGGGAACAGGGAACGTACCCCCCGCAACGAACCTATGTGGGGAGCGCCCTGTCCCCTGACAAAGAAGCATATTTGTTGCAATTCCACTAGACGAACCGTGATGTGTTCGCATGGAGCCACTCCGACATGACAGGGGTCACCCCAGAAGCTGCATGCCATAGATTGAATGTCTGAGCAGGAGCCATCCCTGTCAAGCAGAAGAAGCGGCACATCTTCGATCGCAAGAGAGAAGCCGTGAACGAGGAGGTCGACAAGTTGCTCCAGTCTGGCTTCATTCGGGAGGTCGAATATCTGGATTGGCCCGCCAACATTGTCGTAGTGCCGAAGAAGAATGGGAAGGTGCGAGTCTGCGCCGACTTCACGAACCTGAATAAAGCATACCCCAAAGATTCCTTTCCACTGCCCCGAATCGACGAGCTAGTGGACTCTACAGCAGAGGCGCAGATGCTGTCATTCATGGACGGGTACTCAGGATACAACCAAGTACCAATGCACCCAAACGACCAGGAGAAGACGACGTTCATCATGGAGCGAGGGACCTCTGCTACAAGGTAATGCATTTCAGACTGCGAACGCCGGGGCAACGTACCAGTGTTCGGTAACCAAGATGTTCACGGCTCAGATCAGACAAACTGTCGAGGTATACATCGACGACATGGTGGTGAAAAGTCAGACCAAGCCATGCCACCTTGAAGACATTGCAGAGGTATTCACGATCCTCCAGAACTTCAACCTAAAGCTCAACCCAGCAAAATGTACGTTTGGAGTCTCCTCGAGGAAGTTCCTGGGATTCCTGGTGACGCACTGGGGGATAGAAGCAAACCCAGATCAGATCAAGGCCTTACTAGCCATGCCCCCCCCATAAATGATAACAGAGATCCAATCGTTCAATAGGCAAGTCGTGGCATTGCGGCGCTTCATTTCCGAACTCTCCGACGTCTGCAAATCGTTGTTCGACACCCTGCACAAAGGGTCGAGCTACAACTAGGATGACGAGAAGGAAGCGGTGTTCCACAAGATAAAATCGATCCTGAGTAAGCCCCCGGTCCTATCGCAACCCAGGCCGGGGGAGGAGCTCGGATTGTACCTGGCGGCGATAGCAGTGGTTATCAGTGTAGTGATAGTTCGAGTCGATGCCTAGGTGGAGAAGCTTATCTACTTCATCAGCCGTACGATGAATGATGCAGAAGCCCATTATACGAGGATAGAAAAAGAGGCCAGCATCGGGTGATGACGGAGTACCCGTTGAAGCAAGCTCTGAAAGAAGCTGGCCGAGCCGGCAAGCTAGGGAAATGGGCAACCGAGCTACTCCAGTACTGCATCCGGTATGAGCCTCAGGTGGCCATCAAAGGCCAAGTCTTGGTTGATTTCTTGAGCGACTTCCTCGTGGAGGAGGATGCTCAGGAGATGATATATGAGAAGACTCCTAGCGAGTGGAAGAAGCAGCCTTGTAATGACCAGAAAAAAAAAAATAAATAAAAAAATAAAATAAAAAAATAAAAAATAAAAACTGAACTAAAGATAAAAACTAAACAAAAAAAAAAATTAAAACCAAAAGCCCACCACCCATCCCAAACCCAGACCCCAACCCGTGACCCCACTCACCCATCCCCCTTTCCTCTCTCTCTCTCTCTCTCTCTCTCTCTCTCTCTCTTTTCCTCTCTTCTCTCTTTCTCTGGTCTCTCTCTCCCTCTCGGACCCAAACCCAACCCCCGCCGCCCCCCCTCTACTGCCACGCCGCCGCCCCCCTCTACTGCAGCGCCCGACCCGGCCGGAATCCCGCCGACGCCGCCGTCCCTAGGCCCCCTACCCTGCACCTGCCGCCCCTACCCGTCGCAGCCGGTCCCCTACCCTGCACCGCCGCCCCTAGGTCCCCCCTACCCCGCCGGCCGCCGCCCTCCTCTTCCTTTAAAACCCTGGTCCACCCCTCCCCTCTCCCCCTTCCTCAGCCTGACCCCTTCACTCCCCTATCCGAACCCCTTCTCCCCTATCCGAACCTCTTCCCCCCTTTCCTCAGTCCGAACCCCCTCACCCCACTCCGACCCCTCATCCCTTCCCTCCCCGATCTCTCTCTTCCTCTCTCTATCTCTCCCCTGTTGCCTCTCCTCCCCGTGTGGCTTACGCGCGACAGCCAGCACCGAAGAAAGCCGACTGGCCGGAGGGGAGCAATAGCCGGTGTCGGAGAAGGAGTTGCCGGAGAGGCACAGCCGGCCGGAGTGAGGAGCCAACCAAATCCGAGGCCCCACACTAGGTCAGCCTCTTCTCCTCCCCCTTCATTTCTTTTCCATTTTTGGTTCTGTTGAGACCGACCATAGCCACGGTCATGGCCGCCGGCGAGGTGGCCGGTAGCCGTGCAGCCGGAGACGACTGACCACCTTGGCCAGTCACCACCAACCACCCAACCATCAACCGACCAGTCGGAGTTTGCATCCTTTTCGCCATTGTCGTGGTTGCCGACGGTTTGCTGTCAGCGGCCAAGCAGCAGATGGCTCCCGACCAAGCTAGGCCCCACCAAACCCCCTACATTGATTGACCCTCAGAGTGCGATTGATTGCAACAGCACTCCGTCTCTTGTGCCTTGTAGTGTTGTGGGCCGACGATTAAGTAAATTGTAGTAGATTCGACGGCCGATCAATCGGGCGATGGCCGGTCCTTGACCCTCGTGATGCCCGATCGGGCCAATTATTTCTTTTGCTATGGTTGATTATAGCTGTTAACCCTCTTTTTGTACCGAAACGGTTTCAACCATATCAGGCCATGTAGTCAAACCTCGAGACCACCGACCTTATCAACAGTGGTCGTCCGAACCCTATCGCTAGCAGTGAGTGAAGTTATGCCTTGTGCACTATAGTGCATATCTCGGAAACTCATGTGGAATTAGCAAATCGGAACCTTCGTGATCGCGTTTACCTGACGTTGGCAATACCGTGAACTCGGGAAATTATTCTCTTGTAATAATGTGGATGCGGGTCTGACCGATTTGTGTAGTCGTTTGCGCACGAGATCGACCCCGTGGCGGAACAATTGCACAAGGTGGGCCACCGGTGCGATTCCCGTGTGAGTCCCTTATTTAAGGGACCGAACCAATTAAACCCGTATTTAGCTCGAAGTTATCTCGGACGGATGACGAATCGAACCCACAACCTTGTCTATAACGGACCCTATCGATGCACGCCTTGGTGGTGATGCGAAAGCTCCATCGGAGCATGATAGCATGCTACGGTCAACAACCTACGCAGGTCCGACCGTTTAATCGGATTAGTGCAAGTAGACCCTAGTACGACCATTGGCTTCGGCAACGTCGACTATTTGAGATGGTGCCATTGGGGCATCGATTGGCGTGCCAATAGACCAGCGTCCGATGACACATAAATTCTCGGCTCGACTAACTCGGGCCTAAACCTGTATTTCTTGGTAGCAAGCAATGACCTTAGGCCGCTGTGTGTGTGTGTTTGACAGTTCGGGGCTGTGTTGACCCAGACGGAGACAGAGCGGAGGTCGCATCGCAGAAGCTCGTGTTCAACAATCAGGTGCCATCTACTTTATTTGCATGGTCTTTAATAGTGGGAAATGAGAATGACTAAAGGTAGGTAACCATAACACTGCATGCGGGTCCCGCCGGACATCGCCGCATGTGGTCCAGTGGACCCCGCCTTGCATGCGGAGTCGCGAATCCGGCGACGCATGCTTAAAAATATTAATAATTAAATGATAATCTTTCTGCTGATTGCTTGGACACCGTAAGTAGGAATTCCCTTAAGTTTTGAAAATTAATAATTAAATAATAATTATCGGGTCCCACCCTCCTGAGGGGAGTGTGGAGACCCGGGCACACGGGAATACGGGCGAGAGTAACTGTGATGCATGGGTTGTGAGTGCGGTGCGAATCCCGGGGTAAAACGTCAAAGCTATTTTATTATTATAATAATCTGTCATGTGGAAAGATTGGACCTCGTGCGCGCAAGGGACGTGAACCACCCTGCACGCACAGCCGAAGACCAGTAGGCTAGGGGGTCACGGGCAAGGGTTGTGGTAAAGCCAATAGGAGTAGCCCTTTAGTAGAGATTGGCCTAGCAACTCTGTCCCGGGATGGTTGAAGCCCCCAAAGTAATGCAAGTGGGGCGGTAGAGCTTCACCGTGAAAGATGGAAAATATCTTATAATTATCTGGATGATTTGTGCATGGTGGATGCACGACGGGAGAATTGACCCTCTACATCGATATAGAAGGCCCGGTGGTAATGCCCGACCGAGGGCAGGATGAACAAATTATCCGATGCTCACTTTAGGAGATATGATTTATATTGGAATTCATAATTAAGCACTGCATGTAGTATATTTAACGGACTGTATGATAGATAACCTAGTGACAGTAGGAATTGCATGTGAACATAGATTATTGATAGGCTTAGGTTAACCTTCTGTAAACTTTGAACTGCTTCTGTAATTTAAGTCAATTAAATATGTCGTCTCATATTATTAAAGACTATAGGATGTCACTAGCCATTAATTTGGCTAATCTCCCAATTTCCCATTGGGGGCTACTCTTTCCCACGAGTAGACTCTCCTGCAGGTCCAGAGGTTCGAGAGTAGCAGTGGGAGGCCGGAGGCAGTTTTAAGGTTTCAGTAGTATTTTATTTTGGTATGTAGTTTTGTGGTAATGTAATGGGTGGATATTGTATAAGAATCAGTTAGTCTAAGATTAGTTAATTGTTAGAAGCATTGATACAGCTGGAGGTATTTTGGGTAGGCCTCTCCTTAAGGCCACTAGCTTAGGATAGTTCACAGTGAAAATATAAGTATTTAAATGGCCTAATTGACTAGCCCTGTAGATAGGACCCCTAGACCAGTGTGCTGAGTGTCAGGGAGAGGGTGAGATTCCTAGCTCGCCGTCGGAGGCTTGAGCCTCGTGCTCCCTTAGAGGGATTCCTGTCAGCATGTGATGGCGCCAACAGGCCACACATGTTGAGAGGATAACTCGGTTGAAGGTCGAGCGTGATCATCTCTCTGTTGACAAAAATTTTATCTCTCTTTTAAAATAAAAATGTTATCATAAAAAAAACCAAGTATTAAAATATTCCTTGTTTCTCCCTCCTTCTTCTTCAATTATGAGAGAGTCACAGCCCTGTGAGAAACCCTAATTGGTATAGATAGGCGAGTAGACCTTAAACCATTTTGTTTTCCTCATTTCACACCCCATG